>OZ024811.1:5691206-5711206 GCA_964017045.1 Omphiscola glabra
GCTTTTTATCAAAGGCTTATATTTTGCAATTAAATCAATAGGTTGTGTTTATCTTCTAAAGTAATCATCTCTTACAACTTGTGTATAAGCCCATTGGTTACCAAATCCCACTTAGCCAACTCTTCTCCTTAACACTCTCAATTTGTATGAAATATGTACTTTTTAAAAAAATGGCCATGCTTAACTATCCCTTAATCCAGCGGTGTATTGCCAAATTCGTAACAAAGGATTCGCAGTTTGTATAAATTTTGATTTTTTTTGTTGAAATTAGTACTTGATTTTAGGCATATTTATTTTTGAACTAACGGTTCGCACGAACCTAAGAGAACCGGCTCCAAACCACCGCTTAATCCAAGTAAAATTTTTAAAAAAAGGGCCGACTTAATTTGCATATTAATCAAGTGCACACTGACAGTTTATTTCTAGAGACTTTACTAGAAAGAAGCTAAACAGTACTTAACTAGGCGTGAATAGGTGCGTACACCAGATACTTTTCTTTATTTAATGAGACACACATGATCTAGACGTGCATTCTTACATCGAGTACTTTTCGTGATTATTTTGGTCCCGGTAACTGTTGTTGTAGTTGAAGTTGTAATGTCCGTCAGTTCGCCCATGTAGGGACTCTCGGAGCACTCATGGCTGATATGACAGAAGCCAGACGTGCACCTCTGTGCGCACTTTAATTTGCAATACACGCCGAAATTCGGCTGGCCGCAAACTGAAACCAAAAAAAAAAAATTAAAAAAATTGCGTTTCGTCATACACGCTGTTTAGAATCAACATCCACATTCAAACTTCTTACTTTCAGGTCTACGGACACGAGCAGCAGTGATGGACGATAAATGTAAACCCTAAATAATGTGTGTAAGTAAATGACAGTGTTCCGATGCTGTCATCAAAGGACCAAAAAAAAAAAAACTGAAAAAAAAAAAAAACAAATGCGGGCACTTTGCTAAATGAATTCATCTGTAAGGTTTTGTATACAAAATGAAAATACATACAAATACACGAATTCAAATTAAATTTGACAATTTACTTTCGTAATGTATTTTAAGAAACCTCCAGTTATATTGCTGCAGATCTATTAAGACTGTCCACCGACATTTCAGCGACGCTGCTAAGCCGACAAAGTGTCGCCTCCTGCCGACAAACCCCTTTCCCCCCCCCCACCCCCCGTCCAGGCTATTTCGCCGCCCGGCAAATTCATTTCTGGCCATTTTGCCGCTGAACGTTTCGTAGACGTTGACAAACATATTTTTCAAAAATGAAATAGTCTAATAAAAACACCGAGTTGATTAAAATAATGTGAACATTTCATGACCATCTATGTAAACTTCGCTGATTGTGAATGGGTTTTTTGTTGTTCTTAGTTTCATATAATAGCGTAAATGGATGAATTAAAATGCTCTCAAATAAATATATTTTATGCAAAAAAATTTTGTCCTTTATAACGGTGCTCGACATTCCCCATCCATAATTGAACGTCCGACACAACCCCCCCCCCCTTTTTTGGACTCAAGCACCATGGGTAATAGTTTCCTATTTATCTTGGGTGGTTTTTTACTAAATTTTGTAAGTTAACATTATGTCTTTTTAATGTTTTTCCTTTTAAGTTATAGCAACACATTAATTTAAAAGCTCAATTATGGATTTTTTAATAAACAAAATCAAACATTAGGCAGCGCTTACCTTTATAATTCACCAGTGGTGTAGTGAGGGGGGGGGGCAAGGGGGGCATCATGCCCTGGGCGCTACTAACAAAGGTGCGCCAAATGGTATATTTTACTATAATATTTTATGGTTTTCGAATGGGGGGGGGGCGCTAAAAAGGTATTGGGGGCGCTAAAAAGGTATTGTGCCCCGGGCGCGAGTTAAGCTCGCTACGCTACTGTAATTCACAAACACATGCGCGTTGAGCAGACCTACGTTATGTCACCAAATTCTCGAATATGAAGTGTGGGCCACATAAAACCGGTACGCATTCGCTATACTTTACACAGCACTACAGGTAAACACGCGATCCCGACTACAATACACTTCCGATTATACAGAGACCTACCAGTTTTATATCGCAAATGTTGTCATTATAACTGTATATACCGCTTATTTAGTAGCATAGCTAGAATAAGTGCAGCTCCGGTCCGGCCAAAATTTTTGCCACCCGCTTGCAGCCGTCCGATTATGTCGACTCTCTTTGTTCTTGCAGCCGTCCGATTATGTCGACTCTCAGTGTTCTTGCAGCCGTCCGATTATGTCGACTCTCAGTGTTCTTGCAGCCGTCCGATTATGTCGACTCTCTTTGTTCTTGCAGCCAGTCCGATTATGCCGACTCTCCATATAAAGAAAAAAGTGTCGCCAGACGTCGACTGACCCTTCATCAAACCCCTCTTTTTCCCCCCGTAGCTCCACAGTGCTTACCGCCAAATATTTCTATTTCCGAAATTTCCAGAGCTTTCTTCGAGTTCAGTTGATGGTTCATGGTGACTTCGACCAATCCCACTTTTTCAAAGGTCCCAGACAGAACGCTGAGCCGGACTTTCCCGTTGGAGATTCTATAAGCCGTTTGGTTTAGACGACTGACTGGCTTTCCCGTAAGGGATTTGAAGTTTATATTAATGTCCACATTCATCATCTTAGTGCTGCTGGCTAGACGGGAGTAAAGGAAAAACAAAAACAAGTAATTAAGGAAATGTAAACAAGAATATGCAACGAGAAAATATCAAAAAATGAAACTAATTATTAAACCCAGAAAAGAGTAGTATTTGTATAAACAAGTCAAACAATATTAAATATAAACATGGACAAATAAAGCAGAAAGCAAAGGTGTTAAAATTACGCGCTTTGTTTATTTATTTTTTTAATGGACTACGATTAGTCACTTCCTTGTTTTGTCACGTGATACGTACCAGCCATTAGTAGGCTTTCTGCTACACATAACAACACATAACAACAGATAAACAGCTGATCAGCCATTGCCATTATCATTAATTCTAAAGCAAAATGTTTGTCTCCATCAGCGCTTCCCCAGTGTTTATTAAAATTTTACTTTTCAAAATATTCTTGAATACACGCGTTTCTTTAAATGACATTCAATAAATGTGACAATAATTATAATTCAGTTATGATTAAAGGAAGAAAGTTGTTTGAAGAAAATTTTGTGAGCGACTAGTGTGTTGCAGACAGCCTACCGGAAGTATTACTTGTTTTTACACGTATCACGTGACAAAACAATCGACTAATCGTAGTCCATTAAAAAAAGTAATAACTTGTGTAAAGAAAAAGTAGGTCCTCTTCTGGTAATAGTTTCTTACAACAGGGGTAAATAGTATCAATTATCGAGCCTACACAGAAGGAAAGGAGAGGGGGGGGATGACGCTTATTGACCTTCTTCAGGTTTTCAACTGCCCTTTGTATATTTCTATACAGACGAGAACTTCTTGACTTTTAATGTGGGCGGCCATCATTTGCGGAACTCTGGTATTTACGAACAAGACTGTCAAATCATATCCGGGTGAAAGTTAGCGTGTCAACATTTCCCAAGAAGCCTTTTTGTAGCTCAGACTCACTAGTCTAAATGTTAGGACAATCGCTGTACTCTTTGTGGGAGTAGGGAAAGATTTGTATCACTAAATGAAAAAAAAATATTTTTTTTGGACTACATTAAGGATTATGTACACGTGTAATTATATGATTGATTATTTGGTTTTATCAAGTATAGATTTAAATGAGTTAATAAATATATGAATGATCATCGGAATAACCTAAGCCTAGACTATCATGGTTAAATATATAATTCATAACTTGAACTTAATGGGATTTAAAATTAACAATAATGCATAATTAATTTATTTGTCATATTTTTTTATATTTCTTTTCGTATAAGCAAGAGTAAATTTATTAAAATTATTGTACTGAACGGAGCTAATGCTTACAGTGTTTTTAGGTATAAGGTTGACATGCCAATTAGAAAGAATTGGACTGAACGGAGCTAATGCTTACAGTGTTTTTAGGTAGATGGTTGACATACCAATTAGAAATAATTGGACTGAACGGAGCTAATGCTTACAGTATTTTTAGGTAGAAGTTTGACATACCAATTAGAAAGAATTGGACTGAAGATGCTCAGACTGGCGGGATTGAAATTAAATGTGAAAATCTGTAAAGGCGGTTATGCCTGGACGAGAGTTGGCCTGATAGAGCTGAAACTTACGGGATTGGAGGTAGATGACAACCTCGAAGACGATAATGGCGTGTTCCCATTCTACGTAGAGCCCGTGCACGCCAGCCTTCTCCGCAGACCTGGCTACATCCGACAGAATACCCATCTGCCCGTCAACTGCGTATTCACCGAGAGACCTGGCATTGGGTTCGGTGAAGTCAGTGAATGACCTGAGAGCGAAGTTCTGGCCTGATAATAAAGAACTGACGAATTGGGGCAATATACATATTTTATGGAGTTACTATATGATAGTGTAGGCTGCCAATCAGACTATATGGGATTGCAACCAGACAATATCGGACTATGATCAGAAAATTTGGGACTCAGACTATATGGGAAAGAACTAATGCACAATGGGACTGTGATCAGACAATTAGGGACAGTAATCAGGCAATTGGTAATGTATACAGACAATAAAAGATAGCAATTAGGCAAAATAGGAATACAATCAGACAATATGGGACCGTAATAAGACAATATGAATCTACAAACAGACAATATGGGACTGCTATCAGACAATATGTGACTGCAGGCAGACGATATGGGATTTAATTACAAACTGAAGTCACACGATATTGGACTACAATCAGACAATTTGGGACTGCACTGAGAAAATGTGGGACTGCAAACAGACTACATTGGACTGCAGTAAGAAGGTATGGAACTATAACAATCAGAAAATATGACACTGCAGTGAGAAAATATGGTACTACAATCAGACAATGTGGGACAGCACCTGTGGATTTTATTCAATCAACATTCGTTTATTTTAGCGAAAATACAGTGACTATAATTCAATAAAGGGTTGCAAAACGAAACGAACTTATGCCTCGTATGAACCTAAAAGTGGTCACATTCACACGAACTGGATCACACTAAAATAATACGGGATTGCAATTTTATAAAATGGTGTTAAAATCAGACAACGCGGCCTACGAGCAGGCACGTATATTAAGATAGGACAAAATAAAGTTACACTATTTTTCTCGGCCGTTGGGGTCGGGGGGGGGGGGGGGAGTGAGGGGATCATGAAAAGAAGCAAAAAATAATTGAAACGACAAATAGCTTTGAGAAAAATGTATCGGTATAACATGTGTCAGTTATACCATCTGTCGGTGTAACATGTGTAGGTGTAACATGTGTAGGTATAATATTTGTCGGTGTTTCAATAGGCTCGTTTAGTCTAAGGGTGATGAGTGACGACATCAGGTTTATTGTCTTGAGATGTTCCTTGTTCTAGCAACAAACTGCGCAGCGCGCTTTTCCTTCCAATATCTTTCTGCAACTCACAATACACAAAATACCAAAACAAACGAACAACGTCATCTATCATACCCACATAGATCAACGGTGCAAATCACATATCAACACAAAAAATAGCATCCGTTTATTGATTTATTAACGTTCATCCCGTCACCTTTCCTTGACTTCACTTTTAAAAAATGATGTCTGAAGTCGAACATATAAACGTTGAAAAACATTCGCCTTGCACGTATGTTACATACTAGTTATAGCTCGACAAACACTGGAGGCAGCAATGCGCGAATTTCCCATCTACTAGTTATAGCTCGACCAAAAGTGGAGGCAGCAATGCGCGAATTTCCCATCTACTAATTATAGCTCGACCAAAAGTGGAGGCAGCAATGCGCGAATTTCCCATGTACTAGTTATGGCGCGACAAACAGTGGAGGCAGCAATGCGCGAACTTCCCATCTACTAGTTATGGCTCTCAAAACATTGGAAGCAGCAATGCGCGAATTTCTCATCTACTAGCTATGGCTCGCCAAAATTTGCGATAGCTATGCGTGAATTTCCCATCTACTAGTTATAGCTTGACAAACATTGGAGACAGCAATGCGCGAATTTCCCATCTACTAGTTATAGCTCGCCAAACATTTGCGATAGCAATGCGCGAACTTCCCATCTACTGGTTATGGCTCGCCAAAGATTTGCGATAGGTATGCGTGAATTTCCCATTTACTATTTATGGCTCGCCAAACATTTGCGCTAGCAATGCGTGAACTTCCAATCTACTAGATATAGCTCACCAAACATTGGAGACAGCAATGCGCGAATTTCCCATCTACTAGATATAGCCCGCCAAACATTTGCTTTAGCAATGCGTAAACTTCTCATCTACAAAAGTTACTTGACAAAACATGAACTCAAGTAACACACGTTTAACAATCAAAAGTTTTGCCACACCCCTTCCCCCATGATACGTCACTGCACACTCTTTATTTCACGCCGACGAACCATATTAATATTCTGATTACTAAACCACTTTTAAAACGAATTTTGGCTAATGCTCTTCTGTGGTACCTCATTTCATTAGGTTAGGTAGGATAGATTTAGGGTTCAGGTTAGGGTGAGGGATAGATTTAGCGTTCAGGTTAGGGTGAGGGATAGATTTAGCGTTCAGGTTAGGGTGAGGGATACATTTAGTAAGTTTTTTCATTATTTTTAAACGTTTTATTCTTAATTTTATGGGTCGTGTCAACCAAGATGGCGGCCATGGTAAAAAAACGCGGTACCACTAGCGTTCAATTACCCAAATTTTGACTACACCATATTTAAATTAAAACGATTTCATTCTCCGAAAAGAAAAGAACATATTACCCACTATAACACGGTTGTGTTATTTTTTAAAAAAAAATCATTTAGCGTAGTTTTCGTGAATTAAATTTTGCGTGCAATACGGAAACGGAAGCACTCAGACCACCAAGAGATAATGTAAAATGTACTATATGAAATAGGTATACAAAAATATAAAAAAAATTATACCATGTTAATGTTTGGTGAAAATTGTTTTCTACACATTCATTTTTAAATACACATAAAGTTTTCAATAAACAATAGAAAGAGACATCCCACTATCTAATTAGTTCTCTTATATCTCACATAGAACATCTCCCCCCCCCTCTCTCTCTCTACGTAGCGAAAATCAATGTAGTAGCATATAAATCGTGCTTAGTCTTAAATAACTTGCTTATTCAACACGATTATGAGCGCCTCACCATGATATCAACACGAGGATCCTCCAACAAATTAATGTCCACACCAAAACACACACTCATTGAACAAATCACTAAACTGTAGCTACGTTTGTCATTCTTGACATGTATTAAGTGTAAATTTCTTCTTTTTTTAAAAAAAAAACAAAAAAAACAGAAGTTCAAATTTTTTCTTGTTGAGTTGAAAAAAAAAAAAAAGAATTACAGATTTATATTGACACTACGACTTATAATATCAGACGACTTTTTGACCGGTGAAAATCTTTTCAAAAGTCGGGGTGTCGTCTTATGCACCGGGGGTCGTCTTATAAGCTTGTATACAGTATACACTATATTTTAAAAGGAAACGTAGAGGGTCGCCTTAGAGCCAAGTCTTCTCATACGCCCGATCGTCCTATACGCCGGAAAAATACGGTACTACACATTACAGAACATCTTGAGCACGTAGAAAGTCAGTACATTGTTGTCCGTAAGACTGAATGTTGAATAATGTACCCCTATAATATTATATAGAAGCGGCGTTTAACATTGCAAAGAAGACTCACTCTCCGAAATATTTTACCACCCGTATTGATGATAACACGCAGCTAAAAATAGCAGCTATCACTCACCCCCAAATACGTGTATCGAACAGACCGAGGATTCGTTTAGGAATCGAACCCGCACTTGGGAGACGATGGTGGAACCCGTGTTGCAGTGAATGTCAATTGTTTTATCATCGACATCATGAATTCTCTTCTGGGTGTCAGAGAAGGTTACACTCTTGGAGACGATATCAACTTTCACGTTCCGGCCCCTATCTGCAGAAGAAACCAGGTCACATGTTCACCTCCTATTGAACAATCTGTTTTTAAAAAAAACAATACAAAAAAAACAAACAAAAAAACAAACAAACGATATACTAAAAGTGTCTTCGATAATAAAAATAATATACTCTTTAAAAAAATCATATATGAACAAATACGATCCAAAGCATTCATACTCATAAATCAAAGCACTTCCAAATCAAAGCACTTCTAAATTAAAGCACTTCTAAATCAAAGCACTCAAAAATCAAAGCTCCCGTACATGATAGAGACTCCCCCCCCCCCATAAATATAATTAAGATGTTTAGATACAGATATTAAAAATTTAAAAAGATGTAAACATGTTTTTAAAGGAATAACATAAATTTTAAAAAGTGAATGCATATTGAATGATACCAGTTTTAATATATACACTTAATTTAAGTTAATCAATTGTATTTATTAATTTTTCATGTGGCCGTTGCAAGTGATGTACGACGAAGGAAAAAAAAGAAGGGGAGAGAGTTGGGGCTGGGAAGGACAGTATTCACCATCAATAAGGACATACTGGAATTCTTTGGCGTCAAGGGAATTGTTGTATCTTCCTTTTGTTCCACTTTGACAAGAAAGCAATTCCTTAAAACTTCTTGAAACTACTTTTCGTGGCTTTGGGAAAAAAAAACACTGCTTAGTCTCCTAACGAGTTCATCACTTCCACGGCTACTTGAGGATTCGTGTGTTGATTTTTTTTTCATTTTTTTTTTCGCAGAGCAAACTAAAGTTTACAAATCTTCTCAATCTCATTGGAAGGGAGAAATACCTACGTGTTCTTTTCCTCATACTCGCATTAGACATCCGTCACAAACTCTTACTGTTTTTCCTGATTCAGATCCATCAGTTCCTGGCCGTGTTCCTCTACAATCCCTTTAATGTTGTCCTTATTCCATTCAGGTTCTGACCATGTCCTTCTACCATCCCTTAAAATGTTGTTCCCATTCCACTCAGTTTCTGACTTTGTTCCTCTGCCATCCCTTGAATATTGTCCTCAATCTCGTAAGGTTCTGAACATGTCCATCTACCTTCCCTTGAATGTTTTCCTCATTGCCTTCAGGTTCTGACCATGTCCCTCTCCCATTCCTTGATTGTTCTCTATATTCAATTCAGGTTCTGACCATGCTCTTCTTCCATCGATTAATTGTTGCCCTCATTCCCCAGCTGTGCCATTTTACTCTACCAATTCTTAACTGTGTTCCCCATTCATCTCTAATTCCTGGCCCTTTTCCTCCGTCATAACTCTTAATGTTTTACCTGATTCAGATCGATCAGTGTGTGGGCTGTGTTCCTGGCCACGTTTCTCTATTTAAACTTGAATGCTGTCCTCATTTCATTCAGATTCTGACCATGTTCCTATACCATCCCTTGAATGATGTCTTCATTTCATTCAGATTCTGACCATGTTCCTATACTATCCATTGAATGATGTCCTCATTTAATTCAGATTCTGACCATGTTCCTATACCATCCCTTGAAAGTTGTCCTCATTCCCGGAGCAGTTCCTAGACAAGTTCCTATACTAATCCTTAAATGTGTTCCCCATTCCTCTCTAATTCCGGGGCATCTTCCTCTACCAACCACTGAACTTCCTTCTCATTTACCTTCAGACCAGTGTAAGTACTCATGTTAAAGCAAGACATACAAGCTTATTAAGCTAAAATGTATTCTAAAATTGTGTCTTGTTTAAAAACTCACATACCAATTTACTCGCTACACAAGGCTGTACATTCACAAATTATTTACAATTTTGTCTGGAAGCTAGTACATTACCGATAATTTGTGTAAAGACGACACGAACCCAGAAGAAATAACTTGGGGTGGTTAGCACTAACCATCCCGTGCTTATTACTTTGTCTTGACAAGTCGAGTCGTCAAAGTCGAACATTTTGGATGACGCCACTGGAAGCAGATCCCCTTAGGAAATACAAGTTACAAAAATGGTGGAGAGATTACGCTGTAATATTTTATTAGTTATTATTTAATGATTTTGCATGACGGCGCCTCTCCTGTTTAGGAGTAGTGACTTCCCATGTGTATCAGATGTCGCCTCAACTAAAGCGTTTCTTGATAGCTCTGAAATATTGGCTTTTCTACCTAAAAGTGTGTCCGAATGGGCACCTGCAAGAAAGTGCTCATAGTCTTGTTATGCTGGTATTTCCTGTTTTCTTTAACACAGACCTATCAGGCTCAGCAAGACATCCAGCGTTATAACGGGTTTTTGTTTTGGGGGGGGGGGGGGGAAAGACTCTGGGCCTACTATAATAGCAAAGTGTTAAACATAATCTTGTTACAATAACCCATCCCTAATCTCCGTAGGCGACTTCTGCTTGACTTTGTCCCCTTTCTTTCAAAGCTCCCATTGTCGTCAACCCCCCCACCCCCCCCAACAAAAAAACAAAACAACAAACTACAAACGTAACTGAACACATATTTGGTGGCGTCCAGTTGGAACAAATATCAGGTGTCTACCATTGTGGATTTTAACAATCAGATGCCTATTAGAGTTAGAGAAATGTTACGAATACAAAATCCCAGTGCATCAACTCTATGCTGATTATAAAATGGTATAAGACGCAAGAAAAGAATCTATCTATATGAGACTTTGCAGAAGTTTGACATACCCAACACACTGACACGACTTAAACAGGTAACACTAGGGGAATCAAAAAAGCAAAAATCATGGTTCAAGAAAAATTTCAAGGGAATTTAAGATTAGACGGAGCCTAAGGCAAGGAGACACACTGTCTTGTTTGCTTTTTAACCTAACATTGGATACAGCTATGAGAAACATATATATTGACCCCCGAGGGATAACCAAGACTCACAACCAATGGGCACTGTCTACAACCAACCCCTTTCAGTATCTTTCATATGCTGATGACATAGAACTGCTAAGGAATAGTAGTAGAGACAAGTCAAAATACTTTATTGATCTAGAAGACGCATCACTACAAGCAGGGCTGGAAGTTAACAACCAATTAAAAAATGCACATGCATATTTTAAAAGAAGAATAGAATGACGGAACAATTACAATTATAAATCACATTTTTGAAAAAGTATATCAATCCACATACGTAGGATCTTTTTTTAATGAAATAAATAAAATACTAACATAAATAAACAAAGAATATTGGTCGTAAACAACAGGGCATAATGCAGGCGTCACATAATACTCGAAGTATAAATATTACAAGAAAAACAAAGAAAACTATTTATAAAACTATAATCAGACCAGTTGTAACATACGTTGGACCCAAAAAACGTCAGATAAACTATTAAAATATGGGAAAGAAGAAACCCTACGGAAATTATATGGACCAACAAAGAATTAATATGGATGGAGGATACGAAATAATCAGAAATTATACAGTCTATATCAGTATCCAACGCTTGTATCAAAAATTAAAAAGAAAGATGGCCAAACGAAAGACGAGGGAATAGAGTGAACCACCAAAACATCAGAGAGAATAACCGAAATGCGATTGTGGCAAAGTATGGTGGACTGCATCCTTCCACATGACCATGAACGTCTTCGCACATGCACATCTGTCTCCCTGACCCTGAATGACTTCGCACATGCACATCTGTCTCCCTGACCCTGAACGACTTCGCGCATGCACATCTGTCTACCTGACCAAGAACGTCTTCGCACATGCACATCTGTTCCATGACGTGTTATTCCTCTATTAATTACAAAAAAGGTTTTCTAACAAAAAATCTAGAAGAAAAAAAAGAGGACACAGATAACCGAAGTATTAGACATTTACAAGCATGGACCTATGGCATGAACCCTTCAAAGTAAGCTATGCGGTAAAATACGGAAATCCAAACAATATCAATGCACCTTAAAGAACGAAAATATAAGGGTTGATCAATTGAAGGCAGTGAACGATCATTAATAAATTATCTAAAGTCCTAAGAGAGAGCCTTTTATGCCAGCAGTTCCATTTTAAACACAACTTTACCTTCATCTTCTAGTATATATTAAGAACCGTGATCAATGTATTGATCATTCTGGCTCCTATGTATGTAGAGGAAATTTACAATGATTTTGTACCTGATATTCCACTGGTTTCATGGGCTACAACAGGAGCTTGGGTTTAGAGGCATTGGGCAATAGACGCAAATGTGTGAAGTGTCGTCGCTTTAACTGCTCCGTTTGGGAGCTTGTTCCAGTCCCTGATTGCGTTTGGCGGGAATGAGAAGCTCCTGTATTGGGTTATTGCTTTTATGGGCTGGAACAGTTTGTCATGGCCTCGTTGCTGTCTAGGTGGGAGAGGGGCGAATTTCTGTATGATGTTGGAGCAAAATTGATGAGCGTAACTTTGATCTAGTGCGCCAAGAAGAGCCTGGATAGTCGTCGTCGTTCCCTCAAAGGTGGCTAGGCCAGTGTTTCTATTGATGTTCATATCGCGGTTGAGTAGAAAGCGTACTGCCCGTCGCTGGAACGCCTCCAATCTGTTGATGCTCCTCTGGGTGAATGGGTCTCAGACTGAAGATGCGTAATCTAAAAGTGGCCCCAAAAATGCATTTTAGGCTTTTTCTTTCACACTGGATTTGCCGACCTTTAAATGTTACCTTAAAAACTCTTGTATCTTGTCTGCATGGTTGAAGAAAATGTTAATATTCTTGTCCCAGCGGACCTATCTTTGAATGGTAAAACCGAGGTACCTTTCGGAGGAAACTGGCTCAAAGCAGATGGCCATGCAGTTCGTTAAAGGTGTGTAGAAGTGTACTACTTCTAGAGACTGAATGTGTCTATCACTAGATAGGATGAAATACCATGTCCCAACTCAGCTCGGAGATCAACCGATGGAGACCTAGTGTAGCTGGTCCTGGTGAGAACTGTTGGCGATCGTCCTATACACCGCCGTGTCATCTACGAACAGTCTTACTTGAGATGCCAGTTTCTAGGGTATGTTTATGATATATGCCAGGAACAAACAGGGGTCTAGCACCTCACTGTAGGACCCCTGACTTAATATCGACAAAGTAGGAGCGTGTACCATCCACCGCTACTGCAACGGAGCTATGAATGTATTGAAATCCCGAACAATAGAAGCCCCATAAAAAGACAGTAACGAGATCCTGGAAACATGGCCACTTTAAGAAAAATATCGATTTTGAATTTGTTTAACGGCAATTAGCGAAAAATCGAAATCCATAGAATCTAGTAAAATGCTTTCACGAAACCAATATTTTAAAAAAACATTAACGCTGCAGATGATGCTAAAAGCTACAGACCGACATCCCTGACTTCCTGCATTAGAAAAAGTGCCGAAAATGGCTAGAAAAAAACCAACCACCTTCTTTAAACACCTGGATGGTTCCAGAGCCGACCAGAAAACTAATTATCAACTATTCCTTCTGAGCCAAAAGACAGAAAAATCCACTGTTTTCTTTGCAGAGATACGTGGTTCGATGTACAAATTGACAATACTCTTTCTTACTGGTCTTGTTACAATCACATCAAATTGTTTCCTGGAAAAAAAAAGCGTCCATAAGGTTCATCCAATTTTTTCCTGGAAGAAAAACCCCCAAAAGGTCTTTCACTAATATGAACCCTATTCTTAATGTCCATTAATGTGACTTAGGAAGAAGCTACAAGGCTGAGAAGGCAACCTACGCAGACGACTTTATGATGTGGCATATTTTAAGACACACACGTAGAAGTGTATTACGTCTTAACGAAGACATGATCAAGTTTGATACATAACGCGGAAAGTTCAATCGTAAAGTAAAAATTAAAAAAAAAAATATATATATGTATTATACAATGGTCTTCACATATAAAATACAACACCCCACAACTACATAATTAATTAAACAGAAAATTACTATAAAACTACAAAGTGGCATACTCCAAAAAGAAGAATACCCAACATATCTAGGTGTCAATTTATATAGATAGCTTAAATTAAAAAAGTATGATCTAACTTAAAAGAAAAGTCAACAATCCTGCTAAAACATGTTAAATTCTCTTCGGTAACTCATTTAGGTAGTGACAGGATCAAAGTTTCTTCGAAACCAATGTAGTCAAGTCAACCTTACATTGGATACCTGGACACCAGTGAAACCTATGTAGTCAAGCAAAAGCTATAATGGATAGCAGGACACCAATGAAACCTATGAATTCAAGCAAACGTTATAACGGATACCTGGACACCAGTGAAACCATGTAGACAAGCCAACCTTAAAATGGATACATGGACACCAGAGAAACTAATTAGACAAGCCAACCTTAAAATGGATACCTGGACACCAGTGAAACCTATTTAGTCATGCAAACCTTAAAATGGCTACCAGGACACCAGTGAAACCATGTAGACAAGCCAACCTTATAATGGATACCTGGACACCAGTGAAACCTAGGTAGTCAAGCATACCTTAAAATGGATACCAGGACAGCATTAAAACCTATTTAGTCATGCAAACCTTAAAATGGATACCAGGACACCAGTGAACCTATGTAGTCAAGCAAACGTTATAATGGATACCAGGACACCAGTAAAACCTATGTAATCAAGCAAACGTCATAATGGATATATGGACACCAGTTAAATCTATCTAGTCACGTTAACTTTACAATGGATACCAATTCAACAGTGTGTAAAAGGAAATGAACGAGCAGACAAACTATAAGGAAAACAGAGTATATCCAATAAACAGTTAAACATATTGAAATATCTGTATACTGCAAAGTATATTATCGTGTAAAATCTCTAATTCCTGGTGTAAAAAAGAAGAGTGTTTTGATAGAAGGGCAATGTGCACAACAGAAATATTAAGGTTTTCTAACAACAGTCATTTCCTGACCATAAAAAAATATAACGAATCGCCTTAAAATACACGAGCAGTTCATAAAGTTTCGCATACACAAAGTAATTATAAAAAATACCAGACTGCACCAAAACTATATATATTTAAACGAAGGACATATGTGCATATTGTGCAAATTATTCACCGTGGTAGCCGTCCGAAAAGCATACACCCAAAGAGGCCACTTGATCTGAATGATGATGAGGGTGAAGGATTTATCAGAATTTTTTTGTTTTGTTTTGAGAAGCTATCATACGGGAGAAAGAAATGACTAAAAACAAGCGTTGCACAACTGAGGGCTTAACTATCATATTTGAAGGTTTCAATAGAGAATAGACAGATGATATGAAGTGAACGAATTCGAATCGCTAAACATGAACATTTTCATTGGTTTTAAGAAGCAAAAAAAAAAAGTTTTGAAGCGCCGCCGTGACAGTAGCCTTCCACAAGTCACGGGGTACATCATGAGTTCACTTTTTCCAACACATGTTTGTGTGGATTCCATAATCCGGGTAATTCGATAATCAGGACTGTATTTAACACCTTAATTAGTTCGGTTATCAGTATTTCCTTTGTCAAGTGAGCCTGGCCTGCACCTGCCACCTTATCTGACCAACGTGTACATGAACGACCGAACTTACTGAACTGACATTCATTGTCAAACCAGCGAGGTAGCACTTACTGAATTGACATTCATTGTAAAACCAGCCTGGTAGCACTTACTGAACTGACATTCATTGTCAAACCAGCAAGTTAGCACTTAATGAATTGACATTCATTGTAAAACCAGCCTGGCAGCACTTACTGAACTGACATTCATTGTCAAACCAGCAAGTTAGCACTTACTGTACTGACATTCATTGTCAAACCAGCAAGGTAGCACTTACTGTACTGACATTCATTTGGTAAACCAGCATCGTAGCCCTTATTGAACTGACATTCATTGCTAAACAAGCATAGTAGCACTTATTGAACTGACAATCGCTGCTAAACAGTCATGGTAGCACTTATTGAACGGACATACGTTGCTAAACAAGCACTGTAGCACTTACTGAACTGGCATTCATGGCCGAACCAGCCTGGCATGCACTTGCCGTTTAGCCTGTCCAAGCAAGAACCATCCACGAAAGAGCAATTTTGATGTCGGCAGTTGCATCTGTGCTGATGATTGAGGCCGTAGAACTTGGGCTCTGAGGACGCCACAGGAATAGGAAACGTTGTTACTCATAACAATTCATTATCAAAATGCACATACTGATTTTTGATTCTTTTCGCTTACTATGTGTATGTTTGTCTTTAAATGATTCCATTCTATTATTCCATCTCTTTCTCCATCTCAGGATCACTCCCTCCACATTAGTATTTCAAAAAAAAAAAAAAATGTCTCTTTTTCTCTACCCCACTATCACCGCCAATTTCCCTCGGTATGTCTTTCCCTCCCCCACGTCTCTCTCCCTCGCCTTTGACCTTTGTCTTTTATCCTCTGCCGACCTACCTCCTTCTCCCTACCTACCTCCCTAACCCTATCTCCACTCTCTCATCTACGCTCTCTAGAACTTCTTAAACGTCTCCGTCCCCACTCTCTAATTTTCTCCCACACTCGCTCTCTCTCTGTCTCGCTAAAATTATCTAATTCATTTAAGTTCATTTCGAATTTAATCATTTTTCTTATATTACTTCTTTTCAAAATATTCTTTTTTTTTCCCAAGGCTTTCATTTACACCAATATCGTCTCATTCATGTAACATCCAACCCCAATATCCCCCCCCCCAAAACCCTCGGGTATGCTTTTAAATTCGTACGCAATAGAATATCGAGTAATAATTGGAAATATTAAAAAAATCAAGAAATTAATTCTTTTTAGACTTTAATGCTCTCTCAACAAAACATCAAGAAACAAAACATTCAGACTTAAATGACCCCTTTATCAAAATAGATATTAGATTTATCCATAAGTAATATTTCTTTTTTTTTATATTTCATTTTCACTGACAGTAAGATTACTTTATATATATATACATATATATATTCTTCATTTACATGTTACCTCTCGTAATACGTCAATTGCGTATATTATAAATTTAACCAAAAAATATGTTTAATCAATTTTAAAAAATTAAAATATTTAAAAACGTGCCGAAAAAATAATTTACATCAAATTTTATTTAAACTGTCATATTTACGTTTAGCTCAAATGTGAAAAAAACAACAACATTAAGATGTTTAACAAAACCAATTTACCTCAAACCAATTGACACGCTAACCTCCTTCCCCCACCCATCCCACCACACAAACGTACCATAATTCATACAAACGACGTCGGCTGTGTCTGAACACTTCAAGGTTTTGATCACCGGCCCCGATGTTAGAACAAGGCAGTCTCCAGCACGGTTCATCCTGTCTTCAGGTTTCAAGGCGCTTTCGCCGACGAGGTCGTGGCTGTCGTCCCAACGGTACGCGTCTTCGCCGGGATAGTACTTGGCCCCAAGCCAACACCGACCTCCGTCTTTAGAAAACAAGCAGACAATGCGTGCTTGGTGGCGATAAAACCATTACGGTTGAAGGGAAATGCTTTAGTTATAATATATATCACACTGCTTATAGTTATATACTTAAAAACGTTGTTTATTCTTTTATACAATGACAATATTGGTGTACATTTTCATATATGCATAAATGTGACTTTTTTCCATTCACATTTAAAAAAAAAAATGTAAAACGATTAAAATATATTAATTGATTTAGCCGCCCAGTGGCGTAGTGAGGGGGGCAAGGGGGGCATCATGCCCCGGGCATAATATTGTATGGTTTTGGAATAGGTGGGGGTGGCGCTAAAAAGGTATTGGGGGGGGCGCTAAAAATGTGTTGTGCCCCGGGCCCGAGTTAAGCTCGCTACGCCACTGTAGCCGCCTCGTCAGCATGCCTGTCAACCAACCTACTTTGAGAGCAAGTAATGTCAGCTAATACGTCAATATTCAGTTGATATATTTATGTATGCACTTTTGACCCGACACATGCAACGTATGCGAGTCTAGTTCATTGGGAAGCACATTTATTAATCTTCTGGATGCTATCACATGCTTTCAAACTAATGGATGCCGTGCTACTATTCTAATCTAATCTACTTAAGAAAATCAGCGAACTGTCGAGCCGAAGCTCGTGAAGTCTTCCCCAGCGCACCCCGCCACACCCAACTGGCACTCAACCACTCCCCCGTCGGTTCTCTTTTCCAGTCAGGCCACGAAGCGGCACGCCGGGGGCTTTCCGTCCCCGAGACAGCCTCACCCACCCTACCACTCGATTGACTATGCGTGTGAGGCGGCATCAGAGAAGGAACGCCTGGCCGGCCGAACTACTAATAGTTACGCTCTAACGCAGCGGTTGTCAACCTGTGGGTCGCAACCTCTTTGACGGTCGAATTACCCTTTTCCAGGGGTCGGCTAACACCATCGGGAAACACATATAATCTACAGTTATGAAGTAGCAACGAAAATAATTTTGTGGGAGAAGTCGCCACAACATGAGGAACTGTATTAAAGAGTCGCGGCATTAGGAAGGTTGAGAACCACTTCTCTAACAGCATGGTTCAAACATCTTGAGTCAAACCTTACGAAAAACGACACGTCCCGAATGTTTATGGACAAACTATGAATGTATGTACAATTGACCGTACTTCTAATCTTTTAATGAACACATACATAACATCTTTCATGCCATGACGTTAATAACAATTCCATACAAACGTATCTAGAATGAAAATCCCATAATGGCTACCCTAACAAGGCGAGGGACTAACCAGGAATAAACTGTTTGAAAATTTTGTCGTTTCCTATTTGGCTGGACGCTGCCGCCATGTCCTCAAATATCGGCAACTTTAGGCCACGCTCTTTGCAATATTCCTTTACGAAGACATAATAGTATTTACCTGTTTATTTTAATTGTCTTTAGATTATTTCAGAACAATTTTAAAGAGCATGCTAGTATGAACGTACAATTCACATTCTAGATGTTCCACATCACCATTTTCAGAATATATGATTTCAATAAAACGGACATGTCCCGTCATTGGAAAGTTGATGAAAAAAATGTTCTAAATTTATGCATAAATTTATAAAAAAATATTGTATCTGTTATTCAATTGTCCAAAAATGCAAACCCAAACATAAAATAGTCAACCAAAAACACAATTTTATATATATCGTTAAATATATATAAATGCAACCTTTGTAAAATAAAACATATGAATATACATTTTAAAAGAACCCAAATATTAAATATATACAATTATATTCCTTTCACATAAAAAAAAAATGAACATGCGTTAAGCGTTGAGGTTGGGGAGATGGGAGGCGGCGAGTGTGAGTGTAAGCATTGAGTTTATGGTCAACTGTTTTAAAAATAGGCCAGTGTGTACACACATCGGGAATGTAGTGCGTAAGTGGGAGTGTGTATGCCCCAAATGACACGGGGAATAGAGTGCGTAAGTGTGAGTATGTATGCCCCAAATGACATGGGGAATGTAGTGTGTAAGTGTGAGTGTGTATGCCCCAAATGACAAAGGATAAGGTGTGCGTAAGCGAGAGTGTGTATGACCCAAATGACACGGGGAATGGAGTGGGTGCGCCTAACTCCACATGGGAGTGCAATGGGTAAATCAGAGTGGATGTACCCCACACCACGTGGGGATTACATGGGTAAATGAGAGTAGGTCTGATCTAACACCACCAGTAAATGGATTGGGTAAACGACGGTTGGTTTGCTGTGTGAAAAAGATAGATTAGGTGGCAGGCTTCTTCGGAGTCTATCATGTATAACTATAAAAAACAAAAACGTCACCTTTGTATCTTCATAATTTTTGACGTCGATAAAGTACCAAACAAAGCACATGGAGTCGATTTCAGAAGTGATTAAGTCAGTTCTGTTGCAGTGGAGGATGGACCTCACTGTCGATAATTTACAAAAAATATATATTTATGTTTTACGTACAGATTGTTAACATTTATTTTTTTTTTCAAAAGATTAATTGAAAAGTAGGATGTTCGTACATTTATTGATTAGTAAAATAAAAGCCTATTTTAATATCTGCCGATTAGTAATTAAATAAA